>JAZHYW010049619.1:0-23107 GCA_037355805.1 Ixodes ricinus | reverse complement strand
GAAAGCAGACGTTAAATTAAAGACCTACGCGATGAGGAAAGTCGTCCGCCGCGCACAGCGTGAGCGATAAAACAACGACGTTTGAGTCTATCAATTCTGATTGAAAAAGGATGAAGAGGGCGGTATCTTCAATGATAGACGCCTTAAGGTCTACCCACAATTTTTTTTTTTTTTCAATCAGCCAATCAGTGCGAGCTCGGCGTTCTGAGAGGTCTTCTGCAACCCGGCAAAGAAGCAGACGAACTTGCGGTTCGCATACGGACTGAAAGAGATTATCAACGATGGTTGGCTTCGTAGTATTCTCGCTGGACACAAACTGCTACCGGCTGATGCCTCATGCCCGCAGCGAAAATCCGACTTTGTTGTGCCGAAAAGCCGGCGTCGGCGGCGTGTCACGTGATCGCTCGAAAGGGTCATGACGTCATGACATGACCCCGCGCGGGAATTTCAAATGAACACATCGTCGCTCACGTGAAATGTGACGTCACCTGCGCAGCATGAAAGTGACGCTATAAAACATGACATGTAAAGCGAATTAAAGGTCGCCGCGAGTCGCAAATGATTTAACTTATTAAAGAAATTTCGTTTAACCTACGAAAATCTCTGAAGAATTTTAGGCGGGATTCGAACCCACGACCTGGGGTAGTGAGCCCGCTGAAAACAGACATCACTACTGACATGGCCGATGAAACCATGACATTTGCCGGTTGACAGGAAAAGCATGAGAAGCGGTGAAACGAGAAGCGTATAGCAACGGGGTCTGAGAACGCCATATGTTCCACTCCTTAAAGGCGAAGCTTTTTGCATGTGAATTTGTAAAAGTTCAAATATTTAAAATACTCCGCTTTCTTGCAGCTGACCCAAGCTTGGGAAAGGAGTCTGGAGTCTAGACAGGGGGTGAGTTTTTATTCACAATTTGTTTCTTGTTACCGTTTCAGACGTGTGCCACACATATGTACGCACAACCATCTTCGTGAGTTGCTCCCCCCCCCCTCCTCCAACTCCAGTCATCAAATTGGCTTACTCACCAAAAGTCCACCTCCAGGCGCTGACAGATGGGCATGACGTGGCTCTTTATGTTAATTCTTTTCGCTTTGTGATTGGTCCTTCGTCGTCCTAGCCGGCTAATACGCGGCGATCTGATTGGCCACGGAGTTTACGTAACGATGACGACAGCGCTCGTAAGTTCAGACCATCGAAAAGCAATGCATCCGATGCGCTAGTGTTTTGAATCAGATGCGCATCATATACATGCGAAATGATAGCCCTTCCGCTAAAAGCCAACTCTCCACTGTATCGAATCCCAACTTCATTTCTACCATGTATTCTCGTATTGCCGCCACAGCTCTAGCTAAGCGCGTACACTTCCAATGAGCGGTGGCTTGATAATTCCCACTTGTTCACCGTTCCTGGTTTATTTTTTCCTGCTGGCATGTTTTTTTCAAAGTTGGGTGAATACTGAAAACCTTGCAGATCAATGGAGCCGATTTCGCGGGAGCTCGAACTGAGGCCCTTCTCATGCTCACCTGCATTTTCTTGATCAGCATATCTCAAAATCCATTCTTCCGCCCAAATCGGTGTTAATTTTTTTTTTGTATTTTGAAAAGTGTTGCCGCATTCCGGTGTGACTCAGCTCGAGCGTGCAGCCTTGGCTACTTCAGCTGTTATTTCTACAACACAGTCAGCGGCACGGAGTTTTCGCAACATCTCCGTATCCACTGGGTGCAAATGCGATGATGTTTTCACCCCAGAGACAGACAGACATATGTAGGCACCTCATTGGGAACACGATGACAGCGCGCACTCAAGGTAGCAGCCCATTTGAGAACTTACCATAAACGGCAACCTTTCTCCTTTTTTTAAATATCTGTTCGTAGCTTAAGTCTTGTGCTGGCACGTTGTAGCTTGCCAGAGGCCAGAACAGTACTTTTTCCACACCCTTCGACCCTACTTTGAAGTTATGCTAAAGAGGTGTATTACTCGGCGCTAAAAGTGCTGGAAGGCATAAACCATGGTTCCTGAATACACCAGTCCGCAGACAGACGGTTAAATGCGCTCAATCAGTTAACTGACCACCATTAAATTAAACGTGAAATTTGAAACCGTAGGCATCCAGATTACCCCCGAAAGTCACGCGCGTCAGCGCTGACGAGCAGCCCCGGACAGCGACTATTTGCGGCACGGCGGAGGAACAGACTGGCGTACGAGGTGTGTATTGTTTTTAGACACCCCTCTCCGTAATTTATCACAAAACAAAATATACACAAAACAATTCAGGTGACAAGAATAAATACGAATAAAGGACGAACGGCATAAAGCGAGGCGTACGATATTCGTTACTGTTTGTGGGGTCTTTGTTTTATTTTTTCACTCTTCTTCAGCATTCCTTTCGCCTCGTACTTCGTACCTTCGATGGCTTCGCCGCGTAACCTGAACACGCGAGTTAGCCAGCACGGCGTCCAGGGCTGCGTCCATTGATTACGGTTAATGCATCGCCGCTAAAAGTAATCAGGCAGTCAAAGAAACGACTACGAGCGTCGACGTCGGCATGTGGACCTGACGTGAAACTTAAAGGACAATGAGTGCTCGAGACCGTTCGTACATCGCGATCGAAACGGTCTGGATTTATGGCCGCATAGAGTTACCGGTTCAGTGGCCGTACCAATGCGCTCTGGGGGCGGCATATGCGTCGTCTTCCACGGTTTCGCCACCGACGCGGTGCTCTTTCCAGTGGGACAAATGTTAGACTGATGGGGAGTGGCGGTTCGAAGCCTGTGTACCCGGACGGCTAAATCGGCTGCACCTCATGTGGCCCTCTAGGTGCGCATGTCAGATGACTTGAGGAATCTGGCCTTTTGACAAAATTCTTCTTCCCAACATCTGCCGCGTGGTCGATGTGGCGTGCTTTCAAGAATGATACCGTGAAAGCGCGGCTGGTCAGCGAGGTTTCTGGTAAAATATATAAAGCCGCTGCCGGAAGTGCTGCGATAGCGTCCAGCGGGTGTCGATGATCCTGATGCCGCGTGATTCACGTCACCTGTTCACGTGACGTCCCAGTAGTGCAAAGTGACGCCGAGACGCCACGCGACCCCATAATGTACACAAAATAGCGCACTTAGGTGTTCTGAAATGAAAGTGTCACCGCACCGACATCGAGCCAGATATAAGACATGACATCTCCAAACGTTGCGGTTCTATCGGCGACTTAAGATGTTTCAGGACGCGGTTTGGTAGGATGCGAGAAAGCAGCATCGATGAGCGGGCCACGCCATTGTGCGCATCTGCTGATTGTAGAAAAACTGCTTATGGTCATAAAGAAAACGCGGCGACGTTTTTCAGGAGTGATCTTCTAAATGAATAACAGCCAGCCCTGAATGGTGCTTTTTTTATACCGCTGGCTGCGAATCTTTAAAATGTTCCGGTGCTGCCCAGAGCCTCACATTACAGCTGGCGGACGCGCGTTTGTATTATCTCAGTCTTTTACAGATCTTTGTTTGTTTTTTCTCGAACCTGGCGTGATGTCGTTGCAGAAAAAGGATGCATTTATCAGGAGTAAATAACGGGCTGTCTTCTTAAATGTCTGCGCGCTACCAGCTCGGTGTTGCAAAGTGCTTATCGTTAAGCTATCATTACGCCTCAAAGGATACCGAATGCTTCACCAAGTTTGACTTGACAAAGCCGCTGACGGACGTACCTGCTCTGCTCCGCAACCGACACTTCTACTCCACGCCAGAACAGTCGCAAAGTTCGTCACATCAGCGACTTCTGCTCGAAAGAAAAGCAGAAATTTTCACAAAATTCTTCAATCGTCAGAAATGGCGCGGCTAAAATTCAGGCTGACTGGGATTAATTTTCTTGATCAAATTTTTTACTTAAGAATGGTCTGCAAACCGAAAATCGCTCGCTGAGAGCAAGCGCATCAAGCATTGATACGTATTGAGCGCCTGCGGAAAAAGTGTCAGTGCAGCAGTCACCAGCAGCTGTATACCTTCATCTTTTGGGACGCTGAAGTGTCACCGACTTGCTAGACGCAAGACTTGGACCGATGTAAGGCCCGGTACGTTGCGCGTTTCGCGTCGACAGGGCGGACGATCAGAGTGATTCAGTTGCAACGACTTCGAAAGCCAGGCCAGTACGCTTCTTCCTGCCGGTTGTTGCAGGAAATATTTGCATACCGGTTTGCCAGAATTAATAAAAGAACCAACTTCGGGAACTGTAATAAAAGTGTTATGACCAGCACTTACACAAACACATTGGGAACCAACAGGATACACAATGGAGCCGCTTTCACCAGAACGTTCACTACACACGCAAGAGGTTCTCTGAATTCCAGCTTTCCTATTTTTCAAAGATCGATGAGACGTTCCTTTTTCAGTTTTATTTTGTCCGAATCATAATAAAAGTACACCCTATTCATCGCGGTAGATGTCGTAGTGGCGAAGGCGCCAGATATTCTATTTTAATCATCCAGCTCTTTGTACCGGGTAGAGAACAACACAGCACCATTTCAGGCTTCGACACCTCAGCGTCAAAAGGTTTGTTAGCACGACTACGCGTGCCACGTTTTCAAGCTTAATAGAGAGTCAGCAGATCGGTCCGATGACCGATAACTGCACCATATCCCCGCCGCCTTTGCGCATGCACGTATCGTTATCGGGGATATCGTGCAGGCATCGGAACGATCTACCAAACCCCAGTGACGTCCACTGCAAATATGCTTCGCTAACTAAACACAACGCGTGAAACTGGCTTTCCCGCGCGCTTACCCACAGCGCATGAAGCAGGCTGTCAAGACGAGGGATCCAAGATCTGCGCGGTCTGTCCCAGTCTGTCCTACCCGATGACGTCACAAACGATAGATGATGATGGCCAGATAAGCGCCGCCTGCAGTTCGCGCACGCCGCCCTAAGCAATACCCTTAAAGATTGACTCACCACATCTCCGAATGAGTATGACCAACTGCGTTACGACCGCTGCATCGAGCACGCTTAGGATAAGTGAACACTCCGTCGCCACCTATCGGGTCTGCATATTTTACGACCAAGCTTGTGCAGTAGAGGTCAAATCTACGCACTACATATGGGAGATGGGGCTTGAACATTGCCAGCATTACTTTAAGCCAATAGTTAAATAATATTGTGCAAACAAATTGCGAAAGGTTGCAACGTACGCAGTCACACTCAAACGCAAATATGAGAAACAACGCTTTAATGCACGCATACATAAAATACACACAAAAAACCGAAGTTTTAATGGAGCGCTTTTGGCATCTCTTGAATCGTTCTCGCGCTTAAAAAATAAAGGTTTTTGATACTTTTATTCGATCTTTCTTATCTATTGTCACGCAGGAAAGCGGGTCTCCACTCCACGCAGCTGAACGCACTGTCATTGCCAGCCGGTGGAGTGGCCCGTCCCACATCATAGCGACCCGATGTGTGTCACATATATATACATATATATATATTATTATTATTATATACATATTAGTTGTTGCTATATATATATGGGTGGTTTCATCTCTAAATCGTGCAGGCAAAGTAAAAATCGAATTTTTAATTCCCGCCGGAAAAAAAATTTACGTTATGGCGTCGTCTCTAGAAACGCAGAAAGTTGGAGCCACTAAACCGCAAGTCCGTAGGATATTTTGCTCTCGGACTCTACGAATTTTAAAAAGATGTGCCGCGGCGGAAAGCAAGTGGTTTTCACATCCGTCGTGGGTCGGATGTTTCGCTCGATCTCCCGTCGTAAATTTTCAGTGCACATTATCATTAGACGAACTTTTCCGAAGCACTTTGTGGGCACAGGTAAAAGGCTCTAATACCGTGAAATAATTTTGGGCGTTTTGCTTTTTTTCTGTAAAAATGTCAAAAACGCCCCCTCGGTCAATCGTTGACGAACTTTGACAATTAAATACTGGCGATCTACTTCGGTTACATCAATATTTTTTATGTCTGGATTGAGCCCAAAACACGCTGCCTTCTATAGCATTATTATATAACAACTTAGCAGTATTAAATATCCTTTGCGGAACGGCCTGATACGCGAATGTTATGCGAAAACCAAAAGCACCAATTTCAAGATCGACTTTTCTAAAAAAAAACATTTTTATATTTTTTTATTTTTTCTCTAAAATGTGTGATATCATGGTTGTCTACTCGAAAAGCAAGCTCGAGAAAGTGTATATTTTGTTTGTATGTTCCATACTTTAAGCCTCAACCCAATATCGGAAAAAGACGTCTTCGGCTTTGCAAGTACTCCAAGTCAGACAAAAAAAACAGAAACGTGCGCTTCTATGAACTGTAAAAAAAAGTTTTCTTTTTAATTTTTGTCTGCGTTTTGTAATCAATTATAAAAACGCATTTTGTGGTAGCTTGAATAGTTATTTAGCGTTTTTGAAAAGAGCGGGAAACCACGAGAAACATATCTGACCGAATCAGCAGGCCTTAGCAGACCTTCAATATCGAAGAGCACTGCGACGTTAGTACTTTTCTGATTGATAAAAATTTCACTCGCAAACTAGCCACGACTAGCTATTAGCTTCGTCATATTACCGAACATTGGCTGGGTGTCACCACGTCATTGACCCATTATATACAATTCTTCCGAAACCAAACGCTGTCACGGTCGATTGCACCGCTACTATCGGCACAGCTCACCAGGGAATATCCTTTCACTTCCGTAATACACAAAAGTTTACGACACAGAAACGATCCGAAACACACGGAGAGATCGTTGCACGGAGAAAGAAGTGGCAGAACTAAAAATGCAACATAAATCATAGCCCATAAAATCACCCAACTCCGATCTTAACGAAAATTGCGGTAAAAGTACCCAAAAGATTTAGGTTCGAGCCGTGGCAGCGTGCGATAGGTCCACGCCTGGTCAGACAAAGAAGTCAACGACGCGTAAAGGGAAAAAATTAGACCAAGACAGGAAAACTCAGCCGCACACGGCAAGAACAAAAACCAACTCCTCCGGGCATTCCCTAAACGGCACTGACAACTCAAATGCGTGCGAACACGCTCCCTACAGCTAACCGTCAGTGCCGCTGGCGCCAAAGGAAGAAATAAACCCAACAAGCAACACAATGCTAACAAACAGTTAGTAACGAAACATAAAAAAAAAAAAATTCCAGCAGAACCGCACCCGGAGAAACAAAGCTCAGCGGGGCGAAGAAACACACACGAAATAAGAAATCTAAAAAAAAAAAAGCGCGGTCTTAACTGACCGACGCCGAGTACAGTCCCACGACACCGAAGCCTGTAGCGGCGACGATGGCGTCCAGATGATGCTCCCTGAAAATCCCCTATTCTTCACTCTGTCCCTGTACATCCGTCGATGGCTGTGCGGAACGCGCGCAGAAGAATAGTGTTCGAGCAGCGGTGCGCTGCTGTCGAAGGTAATCAGAGACGCGTAACGTGCCCTTCGAGCTTCCATATCGCGGAAGATGCTCGATGTAGTTACTGCATGCGAGTTATCAACTTTTCTCTCTTCCCCTCCCCTTTTCAAAAAAACACGTCAGCCGGCGCTCTTTAACTTTTCTCATCTCGGGAGAAGACCACTCTTCACAAACGGTTATAGTCGGCGCAACGAGGCTGACTTCGACCCAAATCTGAGTCCCCCGGGCAGAATAGACACAAGTATATGGCTTACTCAACACGCTCGTTTTCTGACGCCAGTCTCCGGGCTTTACAGCTGCTTCCAAAAGAGATAACCCTCTGGTGCTATCGGATTCCGCGGAGGGAGATAGAGCGTGCATAAAATCGAAAGAATAAAACGCGGGATGAGATCAAGCTACGCGGACAACCACTTCCGGCAGAGCACGGCCATTTCTAGCGATAGGGCTGTTCGAGAAGCTTGGGCAAACACGCGGTATCGTTTCCACGCGCGCACGGATGGCTGGTTTCAAAATCTCTTCCTCAATATCCCTAACGCGAAACCGGCCCATCTGCTGTTGCAGTGCGCTGATTTTTCGTCCCGCGCCGCCGGTCTTAGCCCGCACGCGGCGTTGCTCTTCGGCAGCCAGAACTGTTGTTGACCGTCGATAGCTGTAAGGCCATGGTGTTCTCATCCTCCCGGGCAACAGTTACTTTTGCTTTCTCTTCTGCAATACTCTGACTGACTGGCTACTTCCTGGGTGGCCATCGCATCGGTTTGCCGCGTCAACGACACATTCGGTATCGCCATTTTCACTCCTCGTGACACAGGGTGCGCTCGGCTCGCTTTACTGTCACGGGCCGTCTTATCTAGCACAGCAGGCGAGCGAGGTCGTCGTGTCATCTGCTGGTTCCGAAAGGGCGGGACGTTCATATAGCGCCAATGAAGGCCCCGAATGAATAGGACGTCTGCCGATTTCTATACTACTCAAAAATTACGCACGGCCTGTTGGTCTCGTTAAGAAGTGTAGCGTTTTCCTCTCCTTTGAACTCGTCTCCACCATGTAGCTGCCGCCGTATCAATAAAACGGGAATTATAAATAAATATAACAGGGTGGAACTTACTGTATTTCATTTTTATGTGGGTGCGTTGAAAAAAGTCAAAAATATTTCTAAGTTTGAAGACGCGCAATTCGCAAGGTCCAGTTCGCAAGCCGTAAAAACACGTTTTTGTACGATATTGATGCTTAAATATAAAACATACAAACAAAATATACACTTTCTCGACTTGCTTTTCAGGTAAGACAACCATCATATCTACATTCTAACAAAAAATAAAAAAATAAAAAATGGGTTTTTTGGGAGAAAATCGATCTTAAAATTGGTACCTTTTGGTTTTCGCATAACATCAACGTAAACGTCCCGCAAAGGCTATTTAATACAGCTCAAATAATTTAATAATATCTATAAAGAGCGTGTTTTGGGCTCATCCATAGACGTAAAAAATATTGATGTAACCCAAGTAGATCGCCAGTATTTAATTGTCAAGTTTGACAACAATTGACCGAGGGGGCGTATTTGACACTTTTACAGAAAAAGCAAAACGCCTAAAATTATTTCATGGTATTAGAGCGTTTTACCTGTGCCCACAGAGTGCTTGAAAAAGTTTTATATATTGTGGACTGAAAATCCACGACGCAGGAGATCTGAGCGAAACATCCGACCCACGACGGATGTGAAAAACACTGCTTTCCGCCGCGGCCTCTTTTAAAATTCGTAAGTCGAGAACAAAATCCGACGGACTTGCCGTTTGTGGCTACTGGCGTTTTCAGAGACGTGCAGACGCTATTAACATATATTTTTTTTCAGACTCAATATATATATATATATATATATATATATATATATATATATATATATATATATATATATATATATATATATATACATATACATAGTACACACACATAGCGCCAGTGAACCACGTGGACATTGGAGCCGGGCGATCGTCGAGCTGCACGTAACCTGTTTTAGCGACCCTAGCATTATACTTCTCTGACGTCATCAGGCGGAAAGGGAGGGACCACAAATGAGGACGCGCTAAACGCAAAAGGCGCTACCCTAAAGAGGTTTCTAGAGTGTTATATGAAGCACTGCGGAGCGCTGTCAATGCAAGAGTCTGCTTAGACACAAAATCTGATATTATATGCAGATATGCAGATGTATGTAGATTATCGACCTCGTATTTCTGATAGTATTGCGTTAAACTTGTAAACAAAACTTTTATTTAACATTAGAAGCGGCGTTTGGTTGCGGGCTAACATTGTAGCAACCACAAGCGAAAAAAAATAATGAAGACGCTAATTTTGCATAAAATGCGGATTATGCAAAAATCGCTATACACTATTTTTTAAGAGGGTATTTATTTTACGTAAAAGACAAGCATTGTATTGTTAAAAGCATATTGGAAATGTTTGTACTCTAAATACCCACGCGTGGTTGATTTATAAGAAAATGGTGTGCAACTATTTTTGCTTCACATTCCAAATGTCATGACTTGCTCGTTTTTGTTTAAGTATGTGTATCTTTTAAGTATGTGTACTTGTATACTTCGTCTGTCTGGTGCGATCTTCGCCTTCCAACTTCGCAGCTCTCACATGCCTTGCCCGTACGTAAAAGAGAAAAGGAAAAAAACGCAGACGGAAGTTGCGGTGTTTGATGTCGAAACTGAAAATTGCAGCAGAATTGCACCACCATATGTATCAAGGCTGCAACATATGTGCAAAAAGCCGACCAAAAAAGAAGAACGGACAAAAATTTAAACACGCAAATACCGTTCAATGCCTTTTTTCTTTTCCCTCAACGTAAGCCAAGCAGTGCAAATAGGTTTCGTTAAAAACATATTTGCTAGTACAATAAACACACCCGCGTGACTCTCCAAACACAAACAAAATGGTGCGGGCCTATTATTTCAAGCTTCAGTTTTCAACCGATTTTTTATTAATTTTTTATACGCATGTGCTTCTGCGTTCAGGCATCTAGGCAGAAACACTTTTTTTTTTGAACCACGCAGAAATCGTTTCAAAATTTGAAACACACACAAAAAAATGCTTCCCCGTTATTTTTGAAAAATCGAACCGAGGGCCTGCATTTATCGCACAGAAATCTTAAATATGCTTTCCAATCGCAGCCATATCGTATATTTTCTGGGCAGTGAATACAACCTGGTTTCTCGAAGACGGCATAACACACACTATTTTCGCGTGTCCCGAATTCTGCGCGATTTTCGGTTGATGTTTCCCCGCACATGTGCTCCAACTTGTATAGGAGCCAGACCGCCCGCGTACATCTCCAGCTTCCTTGGGCCTCGGCGCGTGGACTAAAATGACAATTTTCCACCGAACAACAACAAACATCGCAATGTTCTCCGGGAATATCTTCAAATGACACTTATAAAATATAAACAAGCAGTTAAAAAAATCTTTTGGATGCGTATAGGTTGTTTTTTTTTTTTACCACGAAGCTTCACAAAGTTTATTTGCATGCATACTATGCCACTATCGCAAAAATAATAATTTCTAAAAGTTTTTTTTACAATTTTTTTTAATTTTTTGAGGACTGTAATTGTTTTGGTATCATAAAAGGCAAACCAATTAGAATTTTGATATTTCCTGAAAAACTTTTATTATTCCACGGAATGTCCCCGAAAGTTGGCCAATCGCGAACGAAGCAACTCGAAGTGCAAATACGGTACAGTCCCTGAGTCGCGAACATATTGGTGCCTCTTGACAGCCAATGTGATTACAGTAATTGCCAATAAAAAAGAACAATCACCAAAGCTGAAAGTACTAATCATTTGTTCTGTTTCTCGTTTTCTGGTATTGGCTTGTTCCGTCACGCAGGCCCTCGAAAAGAAGCCTCAAGATGCCAAGTGAGTCTCCGCCGATAGCTCATTTCATTCTTTTTCTTACCACCACAGATTTCCGTTCCGGCCAATTCCACAGCATGTCTCCAAAATAAAATGAGGAAAAAATATATATATATAAGAGAGAGGGATGCTTTGTAGCAGCTATGCATGTTATGGTATTTGTTGTAAATTGTTTGAACACATTTTATATAGTAGGACATTCACCTACCTCGAATCATGTCATTTTTTCACACCTCCCAGCAAGGCTTTCGAAGTAGCTAGCACTTATGTCAAACACAATTATGTGGAATTTCAACACTACGTATCCCGAGCTCTAGACAGCAATAAGCAAGTAGACGCAATCTTCCTCGATTTCCGGAAAAGCCTCCGATACTGTACTGCAGTAACCTTCTAGAGATTATACTAGCCTCCTAAATAAAGATAATAAAGTTCAAAACTCGCGATTGAAAAAAAAGTTACTTTAACGGCCGTGAGCAATGTGTTGTTTCAAATTGTTATTAAGTCCTCAACCGTAAATGTAAGCTCTGGTCGTGCCACATGGGAGTGTTTGGGGACCATTGCTATTTTTTATTCATATAAATGACACATTGTAACAGATATTCAGCTCTCCGATACAGCTATTTGTCGACAACTGCATCATTTATGAAAGAATGTAAAGCGCAAGTTTGTCTGATTCTTGCACCGGAGCTTCGATGATGTCAGAACGCCGAGCTCTTATTGGCTGATTGAAAACAAAAATTAGCAGGGTACACCTTGAGGCATCCTAGCATTGAGGTCTAGCCATTATATAGCCTTTCAATCACAGCCAATCAGAGCTCGGCGTCGTTCTAGACGTCACCGCAACTCCTGGGCCAGAAGCAAACGACTTGCTCTCCTGCATAAATTCGCCGTAAGGACAATGATGTATTGCGAAGCGATCTAGACAAAATAGTATATTAGTGTGACCAGTGGGGCATGAGGCTCTAATTATTAGGAAGTGCAATAATCTCACATTCTCAAAGGGTGGTCTTCATATTTCCGGCGAGTGATGCACTCTAAAAACTAACGACGATCAGCAATAAGACTCCGTGTATAAATATCTAGGCCGTTTATTTCACGCAGTCACTTACATGGAATAGGCATATTGAATACACGATAAGCAAGGCGGGCAAAATATTCTGCATTTTATTCGTAGGAATTTTAGAGACGCGTCAAAAGATGTAAAAGAAACCACTTTATTTTTTATTTTTCACATGTTAGGTCGATACTTCAATATGCGTGTGATAGTATGGGACCCTTACCAGGATTGTCTTATTGAGAGACTAGAAAAGGTTCAGAATCAGGCTGCGCATATTTGTTAGTAATTACTCTACGGTCCCTACGGTAGCCTTTCTGACTTAAAAGTCATGCTGGGTTGAAATGCCTTCACCACTGACGAAACAAAGAAATTCATGATTAAAATTCTTTCATCATATTTATTATAATAAGACTGTTATAGATAAGAACGAACATCTTCTGTAGGCCAACCTTACATTTCAGCACGATGTGATAATTTGCTATGAAAGTCCTCGAGTATTCTTACAAAGCAAACAGTTTTGGTAAACATTATTTTTTTCTGAAGAAAGCGAAAGGTTGGAACGTGCTAACAGAAGAGTTAGTCACCATATACGGACAACGATGTATTTTTTGTTCCCTGTTTGTGAACATTACCACGGATTGAAATGTCCTGTGTCTTTTCCCTGCCGCCCCCCCTCCCCCCTCTTTCTACAATAACTCCCACGAGGCACTGTAGGTATTATGTAAATAAATAAACAAACAAATGCAACCGACCCTCAGTTTTTCTTTCATCTTGTTTTGATCACTTCACTCCATCATTACCGCAGCAAGACAAGTTATTGCCATTTTAGATTCGGCCGTGTCCTTCTCCCAGCATTCGCCTTTGTGGAGGCTCGTCAACCCGTCTTGCAGCGTAATCGGTACCTCAGTCAGACAAAGGGCCGCCAGTAATGGCGGCTGTAATACCGTAACACGTCGCTGCAAAGCGTCTACATTACCAGAATGATGTTAAATAATTATTAAAAAGTATTGCGGTACCAGAGAAAAAATCGATTGCGGCTTCTTCGCAGGCATCTTCAGTAAACGTACGCGCATTCCTCGGGTGAATGTTTTGTAGCATCCACTATGGTTTAAAAATCTTGCATCTTATTTATTTCGTTCTTCCTTTGAAGCGTCAACTGAGCGTTTTAGTCACACACACACAATGGCAAGTCTAATCTAACGTTACCGGCTCTCTTTTTGCACGGATGCCTCTGCGCATTTTAGTTTTACCGCCGCCAACCCCCCCCCCCCGGCTTCTCTCCTCTCCTTTCCTCCAATCTCCATTAGTTATTGTAAACTTTGAGTTTGACCATAGTTTGACACAATGTGATTGGGTTTATTTACGGGCGGAGGCTTAACCCGAATGACGCAGGCTACGTCTGCGCTCTGTGCGCCTAACTACAAACTCCGTTTCCGCCTTCAGTCCGGAGCGCAGCGGACGCCAGTAGTGAAGCTCATCCCAGCCAATCCAGCGTAAAGAGGAGGCAAGTCACGCGACCTTGGGCTCCTGCGTCGCTTCCGGCCCAACCGTGCATGGTCAGCGCAGATTTTCTCCCCGGCGCTGGACTCGGCTGGAACAGCTCGTGGCGTCCACTGCAGCTCGGACCGGTACGCGTGGAACAGAGTATGGTAGTGTGCTAAAACCGTCTCGTCATCGCTTTCAGAAAGCAGCTCTTTTCGAAGGAGAGCTACCTGAAGGAACTCGAAGCACAAATTAGGGAGAAAAAGGAAAGGATGATGAAGGAGAAAGGAGGAAGAGGTCAGGTAGGTTCCAGCACCGACGGTCTAAACGAGAATGATCTCGTCCGAGGGGAGAGGAGTGAGGGAATGCCACTCAGAGCGGACAAAGGCGTCGTCTGCTCGAACGCGACGGAGCAGACGGCGCTCTCCTTCGCTCTGATTGGTTGAGAAACAGTGGCTAGAGACGAAAGGTAGCTTTGCGCCTACCCGCTAATCCTTCCAATCAGAGCTCTGCTGCTCCGACGCTACCGCTCGCTCTCATCTCCTCCTCCTCCTCCTCTCTCTCGGTTTCTCACCGTATAGTTTGAAGGGAAACTGAAGCGATTTTGTATTTGAGAAGAAACGCTTGAATCGCCTTGATTTGGCCTTCAGGATTACGAATATCAAGATTATAATTCAGGTTGCATGCGCCGAGTAGCCACAGCAGCACTTTCGCAGTAGCTCTGAAGCTCCTCCTTCCCGGCGCGTTCGGTGGGAGGATTTGCGACGTATTTACTACACAGAGATCTCAACATTTCCGTGCCATCCACTAAGCCTTACCCGAGCAGTCAAAAACGCCGCACGCGTCCCCTAACGCCGGGGTCAGGCTGCTTATAGGGGCTATTCACTGGACTCCATATTTGAGTGCACTGTTCACTGGGCATGCTCAAAACGAGCTCACACTTGTAGGTTCCCAAGACCGGCAATCTTGATGGTGCGGAATGCACATTCCAAAAGCACCGTGGAAGCTCGCCGCTGATCAGCTCTGCACTCAGATATGGCCGCCGGTGAATACCCCCTATTCGCTCTTTCTCGCGTGAGCTGAAACGGGGTGGCGCCATTGTGCAAATAGCCCCCAAGCACTTCCGGTTCTGAACTAGACGGCGGGTTTCGCAGTATTTTCCCTATCAAACAGACTAAATTCACTCTTATGAAGAAGAACGATGGGTAAAAAATTAGGATATATACGTGAACCGGAAGTGTGCTGGGGCTACCCAGTAGGTGGCGACACTGAGTAATTGTTGCCAAACAAGGAAGGGCGAATACATCGTACAAAGTGACAGTCTGCATACAGATTCGAACGCGAGTCACCGCAAGATCCGTGCTTCGAATGCCGCATGGTAATGAGTTCAGGAGAAAATTTGGTGGCGGCATTCGAACCCCGGATATTGCGGTGACGTCTGCGGACAGGCTTTACAAGCGGCAAGTGCAAGGCAGTTGAAACATTCGAGGTATGACGTCGCACCCAGCAGTTGGTTTTTCGATTTTTTCTCGCGTCTATTGATGCGCTCAAGTCAAATGCTTGTTTTCTTCAAATTCACAGTACAAAATTGCGCTAGAATCTACCTACGAACTCTTTCTTCTTTTCTCAAACCATACCATCTTTTTTTTTTTTTTAATGAAGGGAACGCATTGTTTGCGACACGCCACTTTTCTGATACATATCTCGAGAAAAAGAGGTACGTTTTAAGATGCATGATCGCGTTTTAAATAGAGAAATAAACTAGTGTACTATGATAATTTCTGGTTTTATAGGATGCTTAGGGTACGCAGGAACCACATCAGTGCCCCTTCATTATTGGTAGGGGTCGCGTAAAGTGGCAAGACGAGGGCTGGAAGTATATGCGATAGAAAAGGAGTGCACAAAAATACGCGTCAACCAATCCTAATTTATTCTTTTTTTTTTTTTGCACAAAAAGGAACTTGTTTTTATTGACAGGTGCGAACGCTGACGTCTCCCCTGAGAGTATATTTTGCTTTGCGGAAGCTTTTGAATGAGCCTTTTTTTTATTAAGTTTTAGTTCTTTGCTTAGCACTCGTCCTGCGTTTTTCTCTCCATCTCCGTCTGTCCGTGCGCTGTATGTTAACGTATCTAGCCCCATTTAAGTTCGGTCAACATGTATAGTTTTTGAAAGTCAAAGAACATGGGTTCCCTCTACGAGCGCAGTAACCAAGGGACAAATAAAACCGGTTGTCCCGATTCCTTTTCAGACTAGATCGCAAATGCATCGAGGAGTATCACGACCCATGGAGTCGAGACCTAGCCGTCGTCATGACTGGTGAGCGAAAACATTAAACACAGCGAACGCCTTGTTCGGATCTCCATGAAAGTAAGGGGCTCATCCTGTCTCGGGAACAAAAAGTAGTGCGTGCCAGTCTATTTATTTTACGCATTTTCAATGAAATGGTGTAAGTCGAACTTCATTCTTTTTATTTCTTTATTTTTGCGGATGAACATGCGCATCGTGCGCATATACACTGGGGTAAAGTATACTTTAGGAATGTAATTGAATTACAATTACGTTTACTTTGCTCAAAAAGTAGGAGGATTTACATTAACATCATCGCGAAAAAAAAATGCCTCGGAATTAGAGTATTACACCACATTTTATTAAAGTAATGAAATTACTTTTCCTTCGGAGCGGCCGAAAATGTAACAGCATTTGGCCCCACTGGAACATTATTTGTTCGATCCTTGTCTCACTTGAGTATTTAGTATACTACACGTACCGCATTTCACATTCATTCACGCGTTTAGTATTTTGGTTTCACTGTCTTTATTAATCGTATAATAGGGCATCGATTTTCAAGTATGATATGAGTCGGGGTTAATATTTCGAAACACTACCGAAACTATTTTTTTCTTTTTTCTATTTTTTTTACGGCAATTTAAAGTAGAAGTGACGTAATAAGAATTGAATAAAGATGCAAACTCCTTATTTCAAGGTTATACTATTCTGGAAAAAGTCGATTTAACTCGGGGTCAGATGGTAATTTTACATGTCACAATCAAAATAATTTATTCTTTTGTCTTTACTCTAACAGTAGCACTCTATGTAGAGCATCATGGGGCTCATTCATGGGCGTACCAACCGGGGGGGGGGGGGGGGGCGGGGGGCACGGGCCCGCCCCCCCCCCCCCAGTTCTCAGAATTGGGGGGGGGAGGCAAGGCATGTATTTTGCCCCCCCCCCCTGAAACGGCCGCCAATGGGCAGGGCAAACACTGGCCGGCGGCGCCAGGGACTACCAAGGGCACCGCCCCCGGGCCGGGGGGGGGGGGGTCTGGTTTGCCCCCTACTCAAAAACAAGTTGGTACGCCACTGGGCTCATTTGCGTGTATTTTGACAATTGCTCAACCTCGTCTTTCTTAGTCTATGCTAAGACGCTACCTTGGCGCTAGCAAGGCCCTAGAAGATAACCGAAAGGCAATGAGACTGACGCACAGTGTTTTTTTCTTCACGACAGCAATTAGCCCACGGGACCGAGCTTCGTAATTTTAATTGTAATTTCAATTCTTAAAAGACTGATGGTAGAAAGCAATTAAGCAAAACAAATACGTTTCATTGAAAGTTAATATCTCGAAGATTAAAAGTTTCTCAAAAGGGTGATTGCAGTTAATCAGTAAATATGGTGGAAGTACTATTCCACTGTATCAGGCACTGTAGAAATTATATCGCGCATAAACTGTAATCGTGTATCCTTCGCCGCCATGACACCTGAAAACGAAGTCAACATCATCCTGTGTTCGTCGGAGTTCAGAGTTGCCAGCCTAAGGCCTTCGGCTACCGTGCCCACCTAGGGTGACACCAGAGTCCACCCAGGGTCAACCTAGAGTTACTCCCGGTGCCTGCTTAGGTTTGTGACACTGAGCAAGTGAAACGCCATGCCCATCGTCCAAGCATGCGGACATTGCACTTCTTGTTCTCATCGTATTCTCAGCTTCGTCACTATCTGGGACCCTGGTGTTACTCGTCCTGATTCGTTGTCTCGTGTTCAGCAGAAAAGTGAAGTCATACACTTTTTTTTTTTGGAGAGTGGGGCTTCCTCGGGGAGGGGCAAACCCAGTGTTGCCCCAGGGTCGACCTACGCGATTTCCCCTCGAGGTCAACTCCATGCAACTGCCCCCGAATCTCTTTCGCTCGCCATTCGATCCTGTCCAGGGCGGAAGAGGCCACGGTTCTTGGGAGACTTGGTGAGACCCGTGGAGACGTCGAGCGACATCATGCCTTCCAAGGCCAGGTCCGAGTCCAACCTCCTCGGCAACGGCCGTCAGATCGGCGACGTCTCGGTCCTCGTCCCGGAACTGCACCTTCTGCTCGACAGGAGAGCCGACGTGGATGCCGTTCCGTGAGTCCATGGATGCCGAACCGCGGACAGTGCAATGCCACCTAGGAGACAAGGCATGACGTCATCGTTGGCGGATCCTCCGTCCCCAAACGGCAAGGACGCTGAAATCTGACGAGAGTGGCCGCTTGGGGGACAGCGCCGCTTAACGGACGCTGTCCCCCAAGAGGACAGGGGGGGGGGGGGGCCTTGTCTTCTAGGTGGTATGGGGAAATGTGTGCTGCAAATGGTATACGTGTTCAGCATGCAAGCTTACCGCAACGGCTACCGATAAACCGTCAATGTAAGTCATGTATATATAGATCGGTCGTTATACTCCATGGTCAGGAAAGTGACAGATTTTTTTACCGCTTTACAATTTCCATTAAACGAGCGAAGCATATGTGTAATATGGATACGTGTTTGACGAAATAAGGTTGCTGGCGAACGTTATCTCCAGTATACGATACTGTACAAATCTGTTTTTTGTTAAAATTACTGTTTAAAAGAAAATTCACTATTCGACCAACATGTTCGCATTGTGTAGAAGCGAGAAAAAAAAACATTCAGTTTTACGTAAACTGGGTTGATTAAACATTTTAACCCGATGAATCGCTATCCTTATGAATCGATTAATTCATCGATTATTCGGTTACGTTGACTTTTAGGCGTCACATTTTAAACTACAGTTTCTATGCTTGGGAGAAGAGCGTGTTGGTTCAAGTGATGGATGAAGAAAGAATAAACAATAAACACTGGGACAGCACAACAGGCACGTAGCCAGGATTTTGTTTCGGAGGGGGCCCGCCCATGACAAAATGTTGTATGAGGTGGAGGGGAGAGGAGGTCCCAGCAAAATTGAAGATTTCGGGGGGGGGGGGGGGGGGGGGCGGGCCCTATGGGCCCGCCCCCCTGGATACGTGCCTGCAGCACAACCACATCTTTCAAAAGATGTGACTTTGAAAGATGTGGTTGTGTTGTCCCAGCGTTAATTGCCTATTCTTTCTTCATCCATCATAACTACATTTTCTTTTGTACTAATTCTTTATGTTTTCAACGGCGTAATGCAAAGCCACATTCGAAACCTGACGCTGTGCCTCTATCTCCCCCCCCCTCTTTTTTTTTCCTCCATACAATAAAAAAAGCTATAAAACAAGAATATTTTTACATTATTATGTATGCACCTCTGGCGGCAATCGTAGGGAATGCTAAAGTCATTTGCCCCAGAATACAGCAGTGTTGCCTCTTGAAAGAGATAAATGCGCACCAATTATTAGATCAGGCAATTTTACACTTTCTTTAAATTGTGTAACTAAAAGCCCAACCGGATAACCGATGAAAAAGATTGATCGCTATTAAAGTATTTATCGATCAACGTTAATAGATCAATTGCCCAGCCCTAACAAACCACCACAAACAAAAAAGCTAATGTATCATACTTGCTCATTTTAGTTCTAATAAAAAAAAGCTCACTATCAAGACAACCTATACTACTGGACTCAAATTTACTGCAACGAAAATATAGCAAAATGATTAAAGGCTGGAGAGTATTATACTCGCGGTCAGCTTTCTGTGGCAATGCAGTCAATGCTAGGGGAGAGGGTGCACCAACCGCTATACACGCGCTTTCCTCCTCTATTCGGATTGCCACAGAAAGTTGACCGCGAGTATAGTGAGGATCACGTCAACAAAGGTTTACTTGAGAATCAATTGAAGTTTACCTTGCTGTGCGGGAAATAGCAATCTGATAGAATACTTTTTTTTTTTTCAGAAGTTATTGTAACGGATGAATTCGTTGTTGGTAGCGTCCTCCAAACAGTCACCAAGCAATGGAGCTTTTTTACAGTAAGAGTTACAAATCAGGAGGTTCGTGCGCCGAGTACAGTCAATTTCACTGATCGCCCTCTGCAAGCTGCCATCTTCGTTTACTGGGGCTGTGGACCGCGTTGTTAGCATGCGCTGTAGCTCTCTTCTGCAGAATACCAAGCGCCGCGCCTGCCTCCGCAGCAATTGACTCAACATTTTTTCTCATGGGTGATAACCGGTGGAAACGTCTATATACACTGACAAGCATTTTAAAAATCACCGAGCACATCGAGAAAAGTTTTAAGGATTTGACTCGCTTCGCCAAGTTAAGCGAAGCATGGATTTGCTACCCAAGTCTCTGATATATACACGTTGGTTTTTGTTTTATTTTAACATTTCAGACCCCGGCTGAGCAGAAGAGTGCATCGCGAAGTCCTACCTCCGGATGTCTACAGTCAAGAGCTACAGAAGCAGGTATGACGCCCGTAAATAAAAAGAAAAAAACACTATAGTCCGTTGCAACCTAAGAACGAAGGGCGAGGGTATGTAGCTTAGCGGACAATTTTTCTGTGTGTAATTTCAAGACGTAACTCCGTTCCTGCGTAAATCTAGAGCAACACACTTCATACTTACAACAGCGTGTTTCAACCAAGACGAGTCGCCCGAGCTTCGTGCGCGTGGCGCATTCTCCCGATAGGGGCGGCGAGCAGACAGTTGTGTCGTCTGCTTTCCGTTGAGTGTTGCCTCCGACCTCGGGAGATGGCGCCACACGCACGACTCTCGGATAAATCGGTCGTCTGTCAAGAATGGTGTTCTAACTTTTCACGAGAATAGAGCTATGTTTTGAGATGTCACTAGGTAAACTTCCCAGAGAGAATCATGACCTCATCCTGTACTCAAAATGTGAGGACATTACATCCTAATATATGCTCGCATAATATCAACGGTTACTTTGAAACTTTTACTGCAAGTTAGGGTTGTTACATCACCATTCATATTGTTATAAGCGCGCACGCACGCACGCACGCACGCACACAAACACACACGCACGCACGCACGCCCTGCGCACACACGCACGCGCACGCACACACGCACGCACGCACGCGCACGCACACACGCACGCACGCACGCGCACGCACGCACGCACGCACGCACGCACGCGCACGCACACGCACACGCACACACACACACCACACACACACACACACACACACACACACACACACACGCACGCGCGCACACACACTTCATGCACGCGCGATATAGCCCCGAGAAGTTCGCGTGGCGCCCCCTTTACGGCGAACCGGGGTGACGTCACGGCGAGGAGAGAATTTTTCCCCGACTCGCCCCGCTCGCCCCTGTGGAGGCTGTGGCGACGCTAGCTGTCGGCGCGCTCGTTTCTATTTAATTTTTTTTTGCGTGTTTTTCGTAGGAAGTGTAAATTTTTATATGTGGCTTTATTGAAGTATGGCCAGTAGCTGCAGGCGAAACTTCAACCAACATTTTAAGCATGGTTGACAGGGCAGGCAACGCATGAATCACAGCTGGTATATGAAAATAAAGAAATATGGCCACAATTGCAGGAGCATCACTATAGATTTACATCTCACACAATAAATGTTGCTGATGGTCTGAATGAATTGGCAGGTTATGTATACTATTTTTTTTTGTATCTCTGTTTTTAAACAAGATCGCCGAAGCAGAAAAGCTGCATGCTGCTCGAGCATCATGCTAAATACAGTCTGGGCCATGGGGAGAGAATCACAAGTGAGACAGCCCAAGTGCAGGGGCAAAGTAAAAAAAAACAAGGAACATTTATTATATACATTGCTCGCATTTGACCTTTGCTGGATTCGGATAGTATTTCAATGGACTACACGAGTGGTATCTGTGGACTTGTTTATATCAACCCTCAAGTAATGTATAACAAACGTAAGCGAAGGTGTCTAGCTCGTTATTAGTCCCTTAAGCCCTAAAATTTAGATTTTACTTAAATCAAATTGTCCTGAAGCTAAAATACCAGAAGCTTTTCCCACGCAGACTGTCACCCTTCACAGGTTCCACATTTTCTGCTACTAGTGCTGCATCTAAAACTGGACAGCCGTTCGAATGCTTGATGTTCCTCCTTTTTTCCTCTGTTGTCAGAGAGTCCAGCTGTAGGGAGTTTGACGGCTGAGGAAGCTTTTGGGGACCTGCAGCAGTGTCTCTTTTAATTAGAAATGACAATTTAAACTAAACGGTGTATTTTCCGAATACCCAAGGCTGGAATAAAGAATGTCAGGAAAAAGTATAAACATTCCAAATTACGCTACTATTGCTGTGCATATTTTGGGCAGTTCAATATATATCATGCAGGCAACTGGGGGCAATTCGGCCGTTTTTGCTGCTACCATACAAACTAATTTCCAGTAATTGTGCATCTTCTAAGAAATATGCCTGCATAGGTTGTAAACTATATAATTAATTCACGAAGAAGCTACATTTATGTAAAACAACCCAGTTCCACGAGCACTTCAAAGATCATCAGACGCAGGGCCTTTAAAACAACTGCGAACCAGCGCATGCAGAGTGGCAGCGCAGAGTCGGGGTCGCGAGCTAATTTGCAGACCACCCAAAGGCCCATGATATAAATGCCACTTCAAATGCCTTGAAAGCGGGATGTAATATCGTCCTAAATCATGAACATGCAAGGAACAGAATTCCAGCGTCTGAAACACTTGCGCCACCGCTTCACCGACCCTTCGCAAGATTGCCTTGTGTCGTGTGGACGGACGGGGAGGTTCATCGGCGGAATCGCCTCCGCCGATAGCTTTCGGGATTTGTAACCCAATTTTAAAGGTAAAAGGGACAAGCAGGCTTATAAAATGTACGGAAGCACGTCTAGATCGGCCTAACTCAACGTCTTGTACACCGGGTAAACGAGGTCCAGCTCCTCGAAGAGCTCGCGGCACACAACGCCAAACCAGGAAACCGGTGCTGGGAAGCGAGCCGATGCGAGATCGCGGAGCGGAGTCCTCTTCCTGACGTCACGGTACACCTCACCCAATCAGGGCGCGGCGACCGCAGCGACGCTTGTGTTCGCTCTCGGGGCTAATAC
>JAZHYW010049618.1:0-16916 GCA_037355805.1 Ixodes ricinus | reverse complement strand
GAACGCAGACGAAACTTTCGTTGCCCCCCGCGGAGAGAAATCGTCGGCTTCTAGCACAGGGGTTGCGGAGACGTCAGAACGATCGCCGAGCTCTCATTGGCTCTGATTGGAAGGCTATATAGTGGATAGACCTCAATGCTAAATGCCTTGAGGTCTACCCACTATTTTTTTTTTCAATCAGCCAATCAGAGCTCGGCGCGTCGTTCTGACGTCACCGCAACCCCTGTGCTAGAACGCAGACGAGACTTGCGCTCCGCGCACGAAATGAAAGCAGACGACCAACTACGGTCGCCTCGCATTATTGACCGCAATCCAGCTACCGAAGGAGCTCGCATCGCATGAAAATCTTACCTCGGTAGAGTGGCAGAAGAGCTGGCGTCGGTGGCGTGTCGCGAAAATCCTGATGACTCGAAAGGGCTGCGATGACGTCGCGACATAATTTCGCGCTGGAATTTCAAAACAACGCTCACGTGAAACGTGACGTCACGCGTGGAATGAAAGTGATTAAAAAACATGACATGTAAAGCGAATTAAAGGTCTCCCGCGTGTCTCAGATGATTTAACTTTGTAAGCAATTCGTTTCCACCCAAGGAAACATTTGAAGAACTTTAGGCGGGACTCGAACACACGACCCTGACAGGAGGCCATGTCTGCCACACTTCTTGCCCGCTGGCAGGAAGAACACGAGAAGCGAATGAGAAGGCGATGCGAACGGGGGCCCGATAACGCTATCGCGTTCCACTCTCTAAAGGCGAAGCTTTTTTTGTTTGTGAATTTGTAAAAGTTCAAATATTTAAATACTCCACTTCTCTTGCAGCTGACCAAGCTTGGGAAAGGAGTCAAAGTCTAGACAGGGGGGTGAGTTTTTATTCACAATTTGTTTCTTGTTACCGTTTCAGACGTATGCCGCACAGTGCATAACCATTTTCGTGAGTTGCTCCCCCCCTCTCTCCAATTCCAGTTATCAAATGGCTTACTCATCAAAAGTCACTTTAGGCGCTGACAGATGAGAAGGACGTGGCTCGTTATGTTAATTCTTTCTACTTTGTGATTGGTCCTTCTCGTCATCTTTGATCGACTAATGCCGCTATCTGATTGGTTACGAAACGATAGGTAATGAGATGCACAGAAATCGCATGCTCTATCATCGAAAAGGGAAGCAGTCGATGCGCTAGCTTAATCAGGTGTGTCATAAAGATGTCAAATGTAGTAGAACTTCTCGGCACGAACTTGAATCCAATTTCCTCTGTTTCACATTTCGGCCGCCAGGCCGCGCCAGATTTAGCTACACGCATACACTTGGATGAGCGGTGGCTCTCACTTGTCACTTCGTCTTTTCTTTTCTTTTCTTTCTTTTTTTTTCACTGGGTGGCGTCGCCTCCTTCGGGGTTGCGAATACTGAAATCCATGCAGATCAATTCGAGCTGATTTCAGCGGGAACTTGGGAATTAGAGAGTGCCTTCGTACTCACCCGCATTTTCTTGACTGGTGACATCTCAGGCCTTTTTCCGCCCAAATGTGCGTGTTTCTTTTATTTTATTTTGTCTTTTGAAGTGCGCGTATTCCAGGGTGACTCAGCTCGAGCGTGTAGCCTTGGCAAATGCTTAGCCGCCATTTCCACAACCCAAGTCACGCACTGAGCGTGTCTATGCCCAACACTCTGGCCCACTGAGCGCAACAAAGGATGTCTTCACCGTGGGACAGACAGACATGTAGGCACTCTATTGGGAATACGATGACAGCGCGCACTCAGAGGAGCGGGCGATTTGAGAACTTCCCAAACGTAGATCTTCCTCTCTTTTCTTTTCTTTATCTTTTTTTTTTAATATTTGTTTAAGTTGTTTTAGAAGGGCATGTTGTAGCTTCGCTACACTCCAAAACAGCACACCTTTTCCCCCCACCCTTCGACAAATAAAATATTATTCCACGTAGCACCACCCTACTTTAAAATTATAAAAAGTTATAATACTCAAACTAAAGTGCTGAAAGGAAGCAACCATGGTCCTGGAACGTACTTACATTTCAGTCCGTAGATATAGATGCAGCAATGCGAAGAGAATGTAATTAGCATCTGGTTTCCAGTTCGCTCTCTTCAGCACCACACTATAGTCAGATACTGGTTAAGAATGCGCTCAATTAGTTAATCAATTAATTAATAAACTAAACGCGATTGAAATTGCTCCGGAGATTAACCCGGAAGTTATGTGACGTCAGCGCGACGAGCGCCTCGGCAGCGGACTATTTGCGCACGGCGGAGGAACAGTGACTGGCGGTAATGAGGCGATGGGAGGAGCTTGGGACACTTTCCCGTATTTTACCATAAACAAATATGTACAAAAACAAAGTAGGACAAAAATAAAGACGAATAAAGGACGAACGGCATAAGCGAGACGTTGTCGATATTCGTTACCTTTGGGGTCTTTGTTTTATTTTCACCTTCTCTCAGATTCCTTTCGTCTCGTACTTCGTACCTTTGATGGGTTCATCATGTAACATGGAGCACGCGAGCACGGGCCAAAAGCACGGCGGGTGCGTGTGGGCCGGTCCATTGATTACAAGTTAATGCATCGCCGGCCAAAAGTAACAGGCAAAGAAACAAACGACTACGAGCGTCGACGTCGACATGTGGTTCCGACGAAACTTAAAGGACAATGAGTGCTTCGAGACCGGTCGCAAGACGCGATCGAAACGGTTCGATGGCGGCCGAGCTGCAGCGCTCGATTCAGTGGCTACCAATGCGCTCTGGGGCGGCATATGTGTCAGTCTTCCACTGCTTCGCCACCGACGCGGGTGCTCTGTTCCGAAAGTGGGACCATTGTTAGACTGGATGGAAGTGGCGGGTTTGGGTTTTGTGTATCCGACGGGGAACCGGCTTCACCCCAGGTGGTCCTCTAGGTGCGTATACCTCAGAGACTTGAGGAATCTGGTCTTCGATGCTTCTTTTCCTAATATATCCTTTGCCAAAAAAAAAAAAAGAAAAAAAGATGGCGTGTTTAAAAGGCCATAGAAGGGCTACTGTTGCGATGGTTTCGGAAATATATAAAGCCGCGTCACACTGCCACGATGTCTCGTTATGGTGTGACCTTACGTCACCTGTCACGTGACGTCCCAGTATCAAGTGACGTCATGGCGCTACGTGACCTCACAGAAGGCATAGAAATAGCGTGCACTTAGGGGCCTCTGAAATGAGTGTCACTGTAACGACATCGAGGCCACATGCCACGGACACGAAATCTCTTAAAGTTGGCCCTATTGGCGACGAGATGTTTTGGTGGATGGATGGATGGATGAATACGGCTGAGCCTCTTTGGATCGGGCGGTAGCTTACGCCACCTAGCCATATTGTCTTAACATTTAAGCTTAGAATATATAAATGTGAAAACTATATTCACTCCGCACTGAAAAGAAAGTGAGGCTATAAAACCCGCTTGCCATCAGTGCCACATCGCGGGCGCCCTCTCGTGACGAAGCATGGGTAGGATGCGAGCAGACGACGCGCTATGTCAAAGCATGGAGTTGCTATGTTAGTTTGCATTTATGCCGATTAAAAACGGTTTATATTTATAAAGAAACGTGTATGACGTTTTTTTTGAGTGATCTTTCTTATGAATAACAGCGTCTCGAAGTTGCTCTTTATATTACAAAATCTTTAAAATGTTCAAAAGCAAGCCTGGAGCTTTAAATTACAGCTTGCGCGACGTGCGTCAGGGCTATTCACAGCCTCTCTGATTTTTCTTTTTCTCGAATCTGTGAAGGATGTTGTAGAAGAAGGTTTTGCATTCACCAGATTAAGCTGTCTTCTTAGCTGTGCACGCGTTCACAGTTGTGTTGCAAAGCGCCGCACACTTGTTTTAACTACATTGAGCTTGCCGATACCGACGATTCTACCCAAGTGTGACTCGAAAGTTGCTGACGGGAAAATGCTCGTCTGCAACTGATGCTTAACTCCTCCCGCATCGCATACGTGGCAAAGTAGTTTGCCAGATCGCAACTTCTGCTCAAAAGAAAAGCATAATTTTTTATAAATTCTTCAATTGTCGGAAACGGCGCGGCAAATTCACGCGATTTATTACTTTCCTCTATCATATTTTTACTAAGAATTGTTTACAAATTTAAAATCGCTCGCTGAGAAGCGCATCACGCGCTATGCGCATTTGGGTCCGCAGAGAAAAGTCAGTATAATTCATAGCAGCTGTATACCTCATCTTTTGTGACGTTGAAGTGTCACCGACTTACTAGATTTAAGACTTGGATCATGAAGTGGTCTCGCACGTTTCACGTCGACCGGGTGACTGTCAGAGATTTAATCGAAACGACTCCGGAAGCCAGCCATCGCTTCTTTCTGCCGGTTATGTTTGAGGAAATGTATGTTTACCGGTTTACAGAATTTAAAAGTAAAAAGAATCAACTCAGAACTAATAAGAGACCAGCATACCCAGAAAAGATTGGAACCAACAGGATACACCGAGTCGCTTTCACTAAAGCGACTCACTAAAGCGACACACGCGAGAGGTTCTCGAATTTCGCTTGCCTATTTTTCAGTTTCATAAGACATTCCTTTCTCAGTTTTGTATTGTCCGAATCATAATAAAAATACACCCTATTCACTGCAGTAGATGATGCAGTGGGTAAGGTGCCATGTACTATCATCTTCTACCGTCCAGCTTCTTGTACTGGGGTACAGAGAACAGCACACCACCATCCCATGCGCTTCGACACCTCAGCGCCAAAAGTGTTTGTTAGCACGACCACGCGTGCCATGTTTTCAAGCTTCGGTAAAATGTCTTACTACAAATATCTTTTAACCAAATAAACACAACGCTGAAACTGGTCTTGCCGCGCGTTACCCACACAGCGCATGGACGGAGCTGTCCAGCCGAGGGATCCAAGATCTGCGCGGTCTGTCCCAGTCTGTCCTACCCGTGACGTCGCAAGCGATAATGATGATAGCGAATAAGCGCCCCCTGTAGTTCGCGCACGCCGCCCTAGGCAACACCCTAAAGGTTGACTCACGCATTTCCGTATGATACTGACCAACTACGTTACGACCGCTTGTGATTACTTACGATAAGTGCTCTGTCGCCACCCATCGGGTTGCCGAAGGTTTTGCAGTGGAGGTCAAATCTACGCACTATCTACAGGAGATGGTGACTACACAACATTGCCAGAATAACTTTAAGCCAATAGTTAAATAATATTGTGTGAACAAATTGGAAGGCTGCAACGTATGCAGTCACTCAAACGCAAATATTAGAACCAACCTTATCAATTTACGCATAAATCAGATAAACACGACAAAAAAACAGAACGTTTTAAGTACGCGCTTTTGGCATCTCTTGGGTTGTTCTCACGCTTAAAATATAGATTCTTTTTTTTTTTACTTCACTGTCCCTTTCTACTTTTTTTGTCACGCAGGAAAGCGGGTCTTCACTCCACGCAACTGAACGCACTGTCATTGCCAGCCGGTGAGTGGCCCGTCCCCTCATATTTGCGACCCATGTGCCATACACATATATATATATATATATACCGGGTGTTTTTTTTAAGCTTAACAGAAGTTTTTTTTAAAAAACACGAAAGCTAGATTAATGCGGTCTGCAGGAGAGCTATACAGCCTGGGATCAATAGAGGCGGGTAATCATCACGGTCAGTCGGCTAATTAGTTGAAATTCGTTAAGGGCACTTTAATTATTAAAAATAGACATATAGTTTCCATTAAGTACTCAGGTCATCGTAAAACCTCTAAATCGTAATTTTCAAAAGACTTTGAGCGGGTGAGAAGCGTAGTAGCGCACTAAAGTTAGCATCTCGTGGAGCACGTACAAAGCTAGCGGTTGCGATAAGGCGCCCGCGCAATTTTTCCGTCTCTCATCTACTCCAGCCTTGTACTTGCTCCATGAGCGGTTACTTAGTGCACTACTACGCTCTCACGCAGTCAAAGTCATTCTGAAAATTACTGATTTTGGTTTTCGATGACGCTAAGCAAGTTTCCATTGGAACTATATGTCTATTTTCATTAATTAAAAAGTTAATTGAGAATTTTACTAATTGGCCGTCAGATCGTACGATATAGTGCCTATATAAGTCCCACTGGCCGTATAACTCACCTGCACGACATTAACTAGCTTGCATGGTTTGTTTTTTAAGATTATGTTAGCTTAAAAAAACACCCTGTATATACATATATATCATATGTATATATATATATATATATGTATATAGTATATATATATATATATATATATATATATATATATATATATATATATATATCAGGGGTGATGAAGCAGGACCAAAAGTGAGGACTCGCTAAGCACAAAACCTACCCTAAGAGTTTCCTGGAGCGTTGTATGAAACAGCAGCTATCGCTGTCAATGAAAGATTCTGTTAAGACACAAAAACTGATATTACATGTAGATATGTAGATGTACGTAGATATTCATATTATCGAGCTCTTATTTCGGACAGCATTGCGCTCATCTTGGTAAGCTAAAAAACTAAAACATATGCGCAAAAAAATGAAAAAGCTAATTTTGTACAAAATTCGGATCATGCAGAAATCGCTATATACTATTTTTGAAGAGGGTATTTATTTTACGTAAAACACACAGCATCGTCTTTGTTAAAACGAATATTGGAAATTTTTGTACTCTGCATACCCACGCGTGCTTGGTTTATAAGAAAATGGTGTGCAAGTATTTTTTATTCATATTCCAAATTGCTCATGTATTTGTTTTTTAAGTATCTGTATTTTTTAAGTATGTGTACTTATAGTCTTCATTTACCTGGTGCGATTTTGCCATCAACTTCCAGCTATCACGCCGCCCGTGTGAAAAAAGAAAAGCAAAATGTGGACGGAAGCTGCGGTGCTCAATGTCACGAACGAAAATCGCAGCAGAATCGCACCACCATGTGAATCAAGACTGAAACGCATGTGCGAAAAGCCAACCAGAAAACGAACAGCATCCAAACACACAAAAACCGTTCCATGTTGTTGTTGTTTGTTTTTTAGTTTTTTTAGGAACAAGCATTTGTGTGCGAAGTACAAATATGGTTTCATTAAAAACATGTTTGCTAGTACAATAAACACACCCGCGCGACTCTCCCTAAACAAAAAAAGAAATGGTTCGGACCTATTATTTAAAGTTTCAATTTTCAAGTGATTTTCGATTGGATTTTTATGCACATGTGCTTCTGCGTTCAGGCATTGAGGCAGAAACACCGTTTTTCAGAAACCACGCAGAAATTGCTCGAGTTTTGCAACACACAAACAAAAAAATGCTTCCACATTGTTTTTTTTTTGAAAAATCGAACCGAGGGCTTGCATTTATCGCACAGAAATCTTAAATATGAATTTTCAACGCAGCCATATTATATATTTTCGGGCAGTGAATATACCCTGGTTTCTTAAGACAGCATAACACACAATTTTTGCGTGTCCTGAATTCTGCGCGATTTTCGGTTGATGTTTCCGCATATGTGCTCCAGACTTTACTCGAAAGCTTGCGCTAAGTGTATATGAGCCAGCCGCACGCGTACATTTCAGGTTTCTTGGACATCAAAGCCTCGGCGCGTGGATTAAAATTATAATTTCCACCGAACAACAACAGACCTTACAATGTTCGCCGGGAATATCTTCGAATGAAAGTCATAAAATATAAATAAGCAGTAAAAAAAAATTAAACGTGTATAGTAGTTTTTTTTTTTTTTAACGGCTTTTCAAATTTATTTGCATGCATCCTAAGGCCACATTCTCAGAATTAATAATTTCTGTTTTTCTTGACAAAAGAATCCTAATTTTCCCGAGGACTGTAATCGCCTTGGTATTATAAAAAGCAAACCAATTGGAATCCTGATATTTACCGAAAAACCTCTTTTCATTCCACGAAATGTCCCCGAAAGTTGGCCACGCGAGCGAACCAACTCGAAGTGCAAATATTGTACAGTCACTGGCCACGCAGGACCCGCCTCGAGTCACGAACATATTAATGCCGCTGTAATGATGACAAAAAAAAAAACCAAAGAACAATTACAAAAGCCGAAAGTACTAATCATTTGTTCTGTTTCTGTTTTCTCGTATTCGCTTGTTCCTCACGCAGGCCTCGAAAAGAAGCCTCAAGATGCCAAGTAAGTCTCCGCCGATACCTCATTTCATTTTTTCTTTCTTACTCCACAGATTTTTGTTTCAGCAAATATACAGCGTGTCTCCAAAAAAAAGAAAACGGGGAAAATATATATATACATAAAGAGAGAGGGACGCTAGCAGCTATGCACGTGATTGTTTTGCTGTAAATTGTTTGAACACACTTTATATAGTAGCACGTTTACCTACCTCAAATCATGTAATTGTTTTACACGTTCCCAGCATGGCTTTCGAAGGGGCACTTATGTCAAACACAATTAGTGGAATTTCAACACCACGTATCCTGAGCTCTAGACAGCAATAAGCAAGTAGACGCAACCTTCCTCGATTTCCGAAAACCTTCAATACTGTACCGCGTAACCTGCTAGATATTATACTAGCCTTCCTTAAGTATAACCAATAAAGTTCAAAACTGGATAAAAAGTTACCGTAAGGGCCGTGAGCAATGCGTTATTTTAAATGGTAGCAAGTCCTCACCCGTAAACGTAAGCTCTAGTGTGCCGCAGGAGAGTGTTTTGGGACCATTTGATATTTTTTATTCATATAAATGACATTGTAAACAGATATTCAATCTCCCGGAATAGCTATTTGTCGATGACTGCGTCATTTATAAATGAATGCAAAGCGCAAGTTCGTCTGATTCTTGCACAGAGCTTTCGATGATGTGAGAACGCCGAGCTCTTATTGGCTGATTGAAAACAAAAATGAGTGGGTACACCTTGAGGCATCTAGCATGGAGGTCTAGCCACTATGTAGCCTTTCAATCAGAGCCAATAACAGCTCGGCGTCTTTATGACGTCACCGCAAATCCTGTGCAAGAAGCAGACGAACTTGCTCTCCGCATAAATTCACCGCAAGACTATCAGGTATTGGAAAGCGATCTAGACAAAATAGTAGATTGGTGTGACCAGTGGGGCATGAGGCTCGATTATTAGGAAGTGCAATGATCTCACATTTTCAAAGGGTGTCTTCATATTTCGGGTAAAGTAGACTCTAAAAACTACGACGATGAGCAATATGTTTCTACGTATAAATATCTAAGCGTTTATTTCACACAGTCACTTACATCGAATAAGCATGTTGCGTACACGATAAGCAAGGCGGGCAAAATGTTACATTTTATTCGTAGGAATTTTTAGAGACGCGTCAAAAGATGGAAAAGAAACACTTTATTTTAGGTCGATACTTAAATATGCGTGTGTGGTATTGGACCCTTACCAGGATTGTCTTATTGAGAGAAAGGTTAAGAATCAGGCTTCACGATTTGTTAGTAATAACTATGGCAGCTGCGGTAGCCTTTCTGAGTTAAAAGTCATGCTGGGTTAAAATGCCTTCTCCACTCGACAAAAAAAATGTTGATTCAAATTCCTTCATCAAATTTATTATAATAAGACTGGTATAAATAAGAACGAGTATCTTTTTGGGCCGACCTACATTGCGCCACGATGTTTTAATTCTGTAAAAGTCCTTGAGTATTCTTACAAAGCGAACAGTTTTGGTAAATACTTTTTTTTCTGAAGAAAGCGAAAGGTCGGAACGTGCTACCAGAAGCGTTAATCACCATTACGGACAGCGATGTTTCTTTTCTCTGTTTTTTTTTTGTTCCCTGTTTGTGAACATTACGACGTGAATTGAAATGTCCTGTGTCTTTTCCTGCCGCCTCTCCCCCACTTTTCTACGATAACTCCCACGAGGCGCTGTAGGTATTATGTAAATAAATGAATAAATAAACAACCGTGGCATAACTCCCACCCCCTTCCCCCCCGGTCCTCCTCTTTCTCCTCCGATTAGTATTAAACGTTGAGTGATCATAGTTTGACAAAATGTGAATGGGTCTATTTACGGCGTGAGAAACCCGAATGCACGCTACGTCTGCGCTCGGCGCTTTGGCTAATGTGTTAACACTGTCCCGTCATCGTTTCAGAAAGCAGCTCTTTTCGAAGGAGAGCTACCTGAAGGAACTCGAAGCCCAAATTAGGGAGAAAAAGGAGAGGATGTTGAAGGAGAAAGAGGAAGAGGTCAGGTAGGTTCCAGCACCGACGATCTAAGCGAGGAACGATCTCGTCCGAGGAAGAGGAGGGAGAGAATGCCACTCAGAGCGGACAGAAGCGTCGTCTGCTCGAACGCAAGGAGCAGACGGCGCCTCTCCTTCGCTCTGATTGGTTGAGAGACAGTGGCTAGAGACGAAAGGTGCTTTGCGCCTACCCACTTATGGCTTCCAATCAGAGCTCTGCGCTCTGACGCCACCGCTCGCTCTCATTTCCTCCTCCTCCTCTCTCTTCCGGTTTCTCGAAACTGAAGCGGCTCTGCATTTGAGAAGAAACGCTTGAATCGTCTTGATTTGGCCTCCAGGATTACGAATATCAAAATTATATTTCAGCTTGATGCGCCAAGTAGCCACAACAGCACTTTCGAAATAGCTCCGAAGCTCCTCCTTCCCGGCGCTTTCGGTGGCAGGATTTGCGACGTATTACTACACAGAGATCGCAAAATTTCCGTGCCTTCGACTAAGGCTTACCCGAACAGTCAAAAACGCTGCACGCGCTCCCTAACGCCGGGGCCACGCTGCTTATACATGGGGCTATTCACTAGACTCCATATTTGAGTGCACTGTTCACTGGGCATGCTCAAAACGAGTTCACACTTGTAAGTTCCCAAGACCGGCAATCCTAATGGTGCGGAATGCACATTGCAAAAGCACTGTGAAAGTTCGCCGTCTGCAACACGCGCTGATCAGCTCTGCGCTCAGATATGGCCACCAGAGAGTACCCCTATACATCGTACAAAGGACAGTCATAGCCTCCTCTATACTCGCAAAGCCTGGCAGTTCGACGACGGAACCATAGAGTGCCCGGTCGCAGATTTGGAGCGCGAGGATATTTGGTTGCACAGAACATCAAAGAGCCATTTCTCGGGGAACCTGGACGTCAGCGCACAGCTTTTGCAGCGGCGAGTACCCGAAACACACTTTCGGGTCCTCGCGTCTCACAGCAGCGTCTTGCGGCAGCTGCGAGACGTTGCGTTTCGGCGTCTCGCCGCAGCGGGGCGCTAGTCACGTGGCTCTCCTCTCATTCGTTGTCTGCCGTTCCACCTTTTCCATCTCGGCGGCCGCGTCTAGTGGCGATCTGTCAGGCTTTATCAGTATATAGGAGGCTTTGTCAGTATATAGGAGGCTATAGGAGGTATATAAGAGGATAGGAGATTTGTTTTGAATGCCACATCGTATTGAGTTCAAGGAGAAAACTTTGCACGCGGGATTCGAACCCCGGATCTTGCGGCGACTCGTGTTCGCGGACTGTCTTTTGTATGATGTCTGAGCAGTGTGACCCCGGCTTTGCAAGCGTCAAGTGCAAGGCAGTGAAACCTCCGGGTTCGCACCCAGCAGTTGGTTTTTCGGTTTTTCTCGCGTCCATTTATACGTTCGGGTCAAATGCTCATTTTCTTCAAATTCACAGTACAAAACGCGCTAAAATTCACCTCGAACTCTTTTTTCTTTTCAAGAACCTTTTTAGCTTTTTTTCATGAAGAGAACGCACTGTCCGCGACACGCCGCTTTTCTGATATATATATATACATGTATATATATATATATACAGATATATATCGAGGAACGTTTTATGATGTATGATCGCGTTTCAAATAGAGAAATATAGCTCGCACGATTATAATTTCGGGTTTTCTAGGATGCTTAGGGCACGTAAACACCACATCAGTGCCCGTTTATCATTGGTAAAGTGGCAAGATGGATGCTGAAGGCATACGCGATGAAAAGGAGTGCACGGGAATCTGCGTCAACTCAAGTTTTTCTTTTTTTCTTTTTCGCGAAAAGGAAGTTGATTTTATTGACACGTGTGAACGCTGACGTCACCTTTGACAGAATATTTTGCTTTTCGTGCACCTTTGCTTAAGCCGTTTTTTTGTGTTTTTTTAAACTAAATGTTAGTTGTTTGTTTAGCGCTAGTCCTGCGTTTTTCTCTCCACCTTCGTATTTCTGTGCGCTCGTATGTTAACGTATCTAGCCCGATTTAAATTCGGCCAACATAAAGGTCTTGAAAATCAAAGGACATGCCCTTCCTCTACGAGCGCAATAGTGAAGGGACAAATAAAACCGGTTGTCCCGATTCCTTTTTCAGACTAGATCGCAAATGCATCGAGGAGTATCACGACCCATGGAGTCGAGACCTAGCCGTCGTCATGACTGGTGAGCGAAAACATTAAACACAGCGAACGACTTGTTCGGTTCCCCATGAAAGTTCGGGGCTCATCCTGTCTCGGGAACAAAAGTAGTGTGTGCCAGTCTATTTATTTTACGCATTTTCAATGAAATAGTGTAAGTTGACCTTTATTCTTTTTATTTCTTTATTTTTGCGGATGTACATGCGCATCGTGCACATATAAACTTGGGTAAATTATACTTCAGGAATGTAATTGAATTACAATTACATTTACTTTGCTCAAAAAGTAGTGGGATTTACATTAACATTATCGCGTAAAAAGTAATGCCTCGAGTTAGAGTATTACACCTTACTTTATTAAAGTAATGCAATTACGTTTCCTTCGGAGCGGCCGACAATGTAACAGCATTTGGCCAGACTGAAACATGTTTGTTCGATCCTTGTCTCACTTGAGGATTTAGTATACACGTACCGCATTTCACATTCATTCGTGCGTTTAGTGTTTTGGTTTCACCGTCTTTATTAATCGTATAATCAGGGCGTCGATTTTCAAGTATGATATGAGTCGGTGTTAATATTTTAAAGCACTATCCAAAACTTTTTTTTTATCACGGCAATTTAAAGTAGAAGTGATGTAATAAGAATCGAATAGAAATGCAAACTTCTTATTTCAAGGTTATATTATTCTGGAAATAGTCGACTTAACTCGGAGTCAGGTAGTGATTTTACATGTCATAATCAAAATAATTTATTCTTTTATCTTTACTCTAACAATGGCACTCTATGTAGAGCAGCATATGGGCTCGATTTGGGTGTATTTTGACAATTGCTCAACTTCGCCTTCACGGTCTATGCTAAGACGCTACCTTGGCGCTGGCAAGGCCCCAGAAGCTAACAGAAAGGCAATGAGACTGACGCACAGTGTTTTTTGTCTTCACGGCACATAAGCCCACGGGACCGAGCTTCATAATTTTAATTGTAATTTCAATTCTTAAATTATTGATGCTAGAAAGTAATTTAACAAAACAAACACGTTAATTAAAATTGATATCTCAAAATTAAAAGTCTCTCGAAAGGGTGATTACAGTTATTCAGTTAATAATGGTGGAAGTACTATCGCACTAGAATCAGGCACTGTAGAAATTAGATTGCGCATAAAATGTAACGTGTAGTCCTTCGCCGCCATGACACCTGAAAACGAAGCCAATATCATTCTGTGTTCGTCGGAGTTCAGAGTTGCCAGCCTAAGGCCTTCGGCTGACCGTGCCTACCTAGGGTGACACCAGAGTCCACCCAGGGTCAACCTAGAGTTACTCCCGGTGCCTGCTTAGGATTGTGACACTGAGCAAGTGAAACGCCATGCCCATCGTCCCAGCATGCGGACATTGCACTTCTTGTTCTAATCGTATCCTCAGCTTCGTCACTATCTGGGACCCTGGTGTTACTCATCGTGATTCGTTGTCTCGTGTTCAACGGAAAAGTGAAGTCATACACTTTTCTTTTTTTGGAGTGTGGGGCTTCTCTCGGGGAGGGGCAAACCCAGTGTTACCCCAGGGTCGACCTACGCGGTTTCCCCACGGGGTCAACCCATGGAACTGCCCCCGAAGCTTTTTCGCTCGCCATTCGATCCTGTCCAGGGCGCAAGAGGCCACGGTTCCTGGGAGATTTGGTGAGACCCGTGGAGACGTCGAGCGACATCATGCCTTCCAAGGCCAGGTCCGAGTCCAACCTCCTCGGCAACGGCCGTCAGATCGGCGACGTCTCGGTCCTCGTGCCGGAACTGCACCTTCTGCTCGGCAGGAGAGCCGACGCGGATGCCGTTCCGTGAGTACATGGATGCCGAACCACGGACAGTGCAATGCCACCTAGAAGACAAGACATGACGTCATCGTTGGCGGATCCTCCGCACCCAAACGACAAGGACGCTGAAATCTGACGAGAGTGGCCACTGGGGACAGCGCCCTGGCGGACGCTGTCCCCCAAGAGGGCAGGGGAGGGGGAGGGGGGGGTGCCTTGTCTTCTAGGTGGTAGTGGGGAAATGTGTGCTGCAAATGGTATACGTGCTCAGCATGCAAGCTCACCGCAACGGCTACCGATAAACCGTCAACGTAAGTCATCATGTGTATACGTATATAGATCGGTCATTATACTCTATGTTCAAGAAAACGACCGATTTCTTGACCGCTTTACAATTTCCACGAAACGAGCGAAGCATATGTGTAATATGGGTACCTGTTTGACGAAATAAAGTTGCTGGCGAACGTTATCTTCAGTATACGATACTGTACAAATCTGTTTTTTTTTGTTAAAATTACTGTTTAAAATAGAATTCACTATTCGACCAAATATTCGCATTGTGTATAAGCGAGAAAAAACAAAACATGAGGTGTTACGTAAACTGGGTCGAATGAACATTCTAACGGAATGAATCGCTATCCTTATCAATCGATTAATTCATCGACTGATCGGTTACGTTGACTTTCAGGTGTCACATCCTAAAAAATGCATCAAACTACATTTTCTTTTCTACTAATTCTTTATGTTTCCCACGGCGTAATGTAAAGCCACATTTGAAACCTGATGCTGTATCTTACTCTCCTCCTTTTTTTCCCCCATACAAAAAAAACTATAAAACAAAAATATTTTTACATTATTATGTATGTACCTGGCGGCAATCGTTGGGAATGCTAAAGTGATTTGCCCTATAGAATACAGCAGTGTTGCCTCCTGAAGAAGATAAATACGCACCAATTATTAGATCAGGCAATTTTACACTCTGCTCCAATTGTGTAACTAAAAACCCAACCGATTAACCGATGAAAAAGATTGATCAGCTATTAAAGTATTAATCGATCAATCTGAAGGTTAATAGATCAGGTGCCCAGCCCTAACAAACCGCCACAAAAAAAAAAGCTAATGTATCATACTTGCTCATTTTAGTTCTAATAAAAAACGCTCACTATCAAGACAACTTTACCACTGGACTCAAATTTACTGCAACGCAAATATAGCAGAATGATTAAAGGCTGAACAGTATTAGTAAGGATCAGGTCAACAAAGGTTTACTTTAGAATCAATTGAAGTTTACCTTGCTGTGCGAAAAATAAGCAATCTGATCGAATACTTTTTTTTTTGCAGAAGTTATTGTAACGGATGAATTCGTTGTTGGCAGCGTCCTCCAAACAATCACCAAGCAATGGCGCTTATTTTTATTTTTTAAGTAAGCGTTACAATTTAGGATGTTCGTGCGCCGAGTACAGTCAATTTCACTGATCGCCCTCTGCAAGCTGCCATCTTTGTTTACTGGGACTGTGGACCGCGTTATGAGCATGCGCTGTAGCTCTCTTCTGCGGAATACCAAGCGCCGCGCCTGCCTCCGCAGCCAATTGACTCAACATTTTTTCGCATGGGTGATAACCGGTCGGAAACGTTTATATACACTGACGAGCATTTTAAAACTCACCGAGCACATCGAGAAGAGTTTTTAAGGATATGACTCGCTTCGCCAAGTTAAGCGAAGCATGGTTGCTACCTAAGTCTCTGATATATACACGTTGGTTTTTGTTTCATTTTAACATTTCAGACCCCGGCTGAGCAGAAAAGTGCATCGCGAAGTCCTACCTCCGGATGTCTACAGTCAAGAGCTGCAGAAGCAGGCATGACGCCCGTAAATAAAGAAGAAACACTATAGGCGCGGTTGCACGAGGGCGAGGGCTGAACGGACGGCCGGGAGGGAGAGCAGACGGAACGCTGAAGACAGAAGGAGGTTTCCTCTCTTCTCCAGCGTTCCGTCTGCTTCCTCCTCCCCGGCCCGCCTTACCCTCGCCCTCTCGTTCTTAGGTTGCAACCGACTATAGGTAAATTATATGAACACCGAAATATCCGGATGGTACTAGGGTGTCACAAATCAAGGGGTTCTCCGTAAAGTACACTGGATAACCCGGCACCTGAACGTAAAAAGGTGAAGTTTTCATGAAGTATGCAGCTTAGCGACAATTTTTCCGTGTGTAATTTTAAGACGTAACTCCGTTCCTGCGTAAATCTAGAGCAACACACTTCACATTTACAACAGCGTGTTTCAACCAAGACGAGTCGCCCGAGCTTCGTGCTCGTGGCGTATTCTCCCGAAAGCGGCAGCGAGCAGACAGTTGGTGTCGTCTGCTTTCCGTTGAGTGTTGCCTCCGACCTCCGGGAGATGGCGCTACACGCACGACTCTCGGATAAATCGGTCGTCTGTCAAGAATGGTGTTCTAACTTTTCACGAGAATGGAGCTATGTTCTGAGATGTCACTTAGGTAAACTTCCCAGAAAGAATCACGACCTCATCCTGTACTCAACATGTGAGGACATTACATCCTAATATATGCTCGCATAATATCAACGGTTACTTTGAAACTTTTACTGCAAGTTAGGCTTGTTACAGCACCGTCATATTGTTATACAGCGCATACAAACACACACACGCACACAAACACGCACGCACGCACACAAACACGCACGCACGCACACACACGCACGCACGCACGCACGCACGCACACACACACGCACGCACGCGCGCACGCACACACACACGCACACACACACACACACACACACA